>JAAVTI010000460.1:0-37132 GCA_011947335.1 Phytophthora constricta | reverse complement strand
CCATATGAGCAGAGAGGTGAGGCGATGACGGCCCTGTGTGGACAGCTAGGGGTAGTATTTCACTGTTCGAGTGTCTCGATTCAACGAAGCCACTCTGATAATCAACTTGAAAGCATGCCTCGTTGTCGAAGGCAGCGATTTTTAACGCGTGTGCTGAGCGATTGATTTGGCGACTGCATCAAACACACAAGAAGGTTGGAGCGTATGTGTAACAAGATCTCGCATCCGCTAGCATAGCCACCCCTCCCTATCCAGCTGACCCTCTATCTCTCCCGGAAGGCTTGCGGTGCGACCTCCTTCTTGACTCTCTTCACCTGGTTGATCGGCCAAATCTACCAACAGACACAAAAACAAACACACAAAGTAAGACATCAACACCCCTCCCCAGTTGTACTGTCCGACGCACCCTCATGACCACCCTCCCCTGCAGCAACGCGTACGGCACCGGCCCGTAGTACCTCGAGTCGTGCGAGTCGTGCTTGTTGTCGCCCTCGAGCCACACGTGGCCCGGGGGACGTGGTGGAATTCCACCGGACGACGAGTAGCGCGCCGCACGCACACCGTGTCGCCCTCCTGCGCGATGATGCGTTTGCACACGGTCTGCCGCGGGTTGGACACGCTCCGGGCGATGACCACCTCGCCCGGTCGCAGCCGCCACAGCCGCGGCGTGAACTTGTCCAGCAGCACGATGTCGCCCGTGCGGTTGAGCGTGGGCAGCATGGACGGGCCCACGCACTTGATGGTGTCCGCCACCTGCATGAGGCAGTAGGCCACGCCCCGAAGCGCGCGAAGCACGAGAGCACGACGCCCACGTCCCGCAGCGCCGACATGAAAGACTGGAGCTGCTCGCGTGTCTATCCAACGGCGTGTATAATGCTATCGAGCATGGATTGAGGCATCGTGTTGGCTGGAGAACACGCATGAAAAGGCATATGACCTGTGTAATAGCATACACTCCGATGGAATCAGAGCTGTTACATGTTGCAGTGGCTGTTGGCCCCAAGCCGTCACTGTCAAGTGCGACGAGAAGCATTTGGCGCCACTGGAGACTTGAGAATGGAAGCGACTGATCTGTCGGACGTGGAGGTGCTGGACGGTGCGTAGATACAGCAGTTGAGTGTGTGTTGGAGCACGAAATGGACTGACGGGGAGTTGCTGCTGTAGATCTGCTGAACGTCGTGGAGGAGGACGAAGGTTTGGGGTGAAAATGCTGCTGGAGGCTGCTGGGGGCTGGAGGATGACGCCTAACTCTTTGACTGACTGCAGACGCAGAATTCTTTGACACGGACGGACCGGAGGCTGATCAGTTCGGCGCAATGACAGCCGACAACATCCTGAGCCAGTTGGACGCTGTGACCAATCTCGATGGTGAACTTCTCGGATGCACTGCTGGCTACTACTGTAGATGCTCATGTTGATGCCTATTGTGTGCAGACGATGACGCCCAAGGTGACGAGTTCCACGACTCCACGTCCGCACCGGCGTCTCCCCATCGGGGGTCTGGTATGTAGCGTCCGATCTCGTTTTCACGCCCGTCCTGTTTGTAGTGCTCAATGACCACAACTAACGTTGCTGCGTCGTGTTTAGATGCGGGGAGAGACACCACGACTCTCGTTTTGAGTGAGAAGGAGGAGTCAGGAGGCCATGAATCGGTTCTCCAAGAATCGATCCAGGCAGAGCAGTCCCCACCATGTTCTGGTCTAGACATCGTGGAAGCTGTTCTTAATCTCGCAACAAGCCCAGATAGCGATAGATCTCCTCGACATGATGAAGCAGGGCCATCAGTACCTGATTTTACGTCCGAAGATGAAGCACAGCAAGAGAATACACCCGTACACGAACAACCGCCATCTTCACCGACAAGCACTGTTACTGAAGACGCTATCGATATGGCAAATTGTGACGAAGAGCGAGGGCTGGAAAATGATCTCTCTCGTGATCAACCAAAATCTGACACTATCCAGTATGACAATACGAGCTCCGGAGTAAATGTTGAAAGCACCTTCGTGACTGAGGTGTTGATTGGAGACGGTCCTGGGATCGCTTTGAACTCCAAGATGCTCGACACGAGTGTAACGGATCCCCCACTTCACGTGGAGAGGGTAATGTGCAGGTCATCAGAAGCACTACTGACGCCCAGGATATCCCAACCGCTGGAATGCACAACAATACCGAAGTAGCTACCCCACCACAGCAAACTGTGCTACCTCCTCCAGCACCTATATCAACTCCTGTCATTGTTGGATCAATGAATCCCGTGGAGGACGATAACGATTCCGATGATTCTCAAGGTGAAGATGAGGCTGAAAGTACGCTGACACCGCCACTTTGTTTAAACGATTCTGACGACGACGAAGACGAACTAGAGGTTGATGCTGCCGTGGTGAGTGGTATCCAAATCGAAGAGCAGCAGCGAATGTCGAAGCGTGCGCTCTCCTTGAACAGCAGTCTCTTCCAACAAAACTGGCAGATAATAGTGCCCCTGACTTGGAAAATGCGCTCTTGAAGGCACTACCTACGAGCAATGCCGATGATGCCATTAAGCTATCTCGTACCGAGGAAATTCGAGCCGCACATGTCACTACGCTAGAACCAAGCGGCAACTTCTCCGATATTCACAAACTCGTTGGTGGAGCTGCTGCTGGTGTGGATGCCTCGTTTGGTATTTCGTACCAGAACATGCGGAAGAAAAGTGATGGACCTCAGGATGCTGATGATATTGCAGATGACGGCGGGTACTCTCTCCCTAGTGGGCCAGCATTTCCTGATGAGCGAGAATTCGAAAAGGAGCTCGAACTGTTGAAGGACTTGTCATTTTCGGTGGCAGAAACTGCTAACAAAACTTCTGGTGCAGGAAGTGAAGTCCCTGCTGCGAGTGCCGACGATGATGAGTTTGCATTTGACATTCAGCCTGTTGCTGATTCCACTGCGGTATCGGACGACGTACTGAAAGCTCGGCGGGAATCTTTGAAGCTCAAAAACGGAAGGAAGAGGAAGAGCTTTTAATGGAGCTTAAATGCGCGACAGACCAAGAAAAACGGCTAATAGCAAGCAACACCGTGCCGGCTGCTGCACAGCCGGGTATGACAGCAACTTCTGAGATAAGTGGCCTCGATGCGGATGCTGGTGCTGACGCGTTGTCCTTGACTGAGCTGCATAGCATTTACAAACGAGGTCTCGGTGACCAAGAAGTTTTAATGGACGATGGTGAGGAGAAGGGTACTACATCAAAAGGAGAACTATCGGACCCGCTGGGACGCTCCTTGTCTGTTATGGGACGCATATTGAGCAAGCCTTACGGGACTGAGACTATAGCGGAGGCTGCGGAGGAAGAGGATGGTAGTGAAGCCGAAGGAAATGCCGAGGAAGACTACCCCAGCCGCGAAGTAGTAGATATGGCTCAGGATTACTCGGAAGACATGGCAAAACTGCACTTATCTGAAGACGCTGCGGTCGATGAGCCATCCGAGTGGAGAGAGATTAAGCTGGTACAACACAGCCGGTCACAGGACATTGAAGAATTGGGATCAAGCCCAACTGTAAAGGGAAAGAACAACCTAGAGGCAGCTTCAGTGTCGAAAATGACGTACGCAGAAGCCGCAGGTTATTATGCGGAGACTCCCGATGTCATGCAACACAGAGATATTATTGTTCCCGAGGATGTTCCCCGTGGGTCGTGTTTGGGTTGCTTATCACGACCACGACTAACATTTCCTGGGGCGATTGAAGAGCGCGATCGCGTCTTTTGTATCGCCGCGACAGCATTTGACGCACATAACGACGTGGTAGTGGGGATACTGCAAACGGTTTACAGGAAGATCACCAAGAATCCTCGGGACGTTCTCCTCATCGGCAGACACTGGGAAGATATCGGATTCCAGGGCACTGATCCTTCTACAGACTTGCGCGGTTGCGGTGTACTCTCACTGCTGCAAATGCTGTATTTGGTCGAGACCCACCCTGACTTGGCACAACGTTTTCACGCGCTCTCACAGCATTCCACACGACACTTTGCGTTTGCCTGTGTGCTCATTAATATCACACTTCAGTGTGTGGTGGCACTACGAAGTGGGGCGCTATATCACGAGTGTAATAAGCACTCGAGTGTGTTGTCCGGCATAAACAGGGTAAGTTACTTCTCATGTCAATCTAAAGAGGGAGTTGGTCGTATCATGAGAGTGTGTCTGACGACTGCTGTCACCTTTTCTGTAGCTCTACGTTTCGCTGGCCTTCCACCTCCATGACGCGATGCAATCTCGAACTGACGAGATTCCTTTTATCATGAAAGATGTTCTTGACCGGGGCAAAACCAATCCGGGAAAAGCAATCGATGATGCTTTTGATGGACCTACTCTGCGTCTTGTGCGATCTGGCGCTGCTGCAGGTACAACTAAGTCAGGAGTCGAACGAAAGGACTCTGATGACAAGTTGCACTTCACCGAGATCGGGTTACACGCTGCTGACGAGGATTAGTAGCCGATACTTAGTACGAGGAAAATTCATCTCAAGTGATAATGTTGCCACTGCTTTTGCAGCCAGCACCAAGTGAAGCATTTTTCTAAACCACAAAATCGTTGCGATCTCCTTGCTGCTGTTGTGTTATGACAAATAAGGCTCGTCTCGAGACTCCTGAACTATATGTCGAATCTTGAGTCCTCGCGTAGAAGACCCGCTTCGTGATAGTGAAGGGGTTGAGGTGGCACTGACGCACCAAGAGAAGTGAGGACTGGCCGACGTGCACCACCCGGTGATTCTCCACGTAGCGATGACGCACAAGTTGAAGGTTCTGAAGGCGGTACTGGAAGCCTGCGCAATGTCAAGTGATGAGAGTTTGCTCGTTAAGCTTTGTGTCTTTACTGAGTTTTGCATTCGCAAACTTACATTCGACTACTCGCAAATGAGCTTGTGCGATTTGCCTTGCTAAGTATACTCTCCATTCTCCCGACCGCTTCCTTCAAAATTGTGGCAGATAGTACAAAACGTCAATCATTCTGCGAGATGCTGTATGGACAAAAGTAGTGTACCTGGTCTTCAAGTGTTTTCTCTAGTGTCTTTTGAAAGTCATGCAGTTCATTCAACGAAGGCGGGGGCTTCACAGAGGTAACTCTCCGTCGGTCGTCATCGATAAGGTCCTTCTCCATTTCTAAGCAACCCTGTAGTGACAAGCACATAGCTGTGTAAGCGCGAGTTCATTAAATCCAGTCTGATGGCATGCATGTCACACCTGAATGAAGTCGACATCTTCCAGCAGCAATTGATGCTCGTTGCTAAGAGCTTCTCTCAGATCTTCTTTGATTGCGTCGATTTCGTCGAGGTTTAGCCGTCGATGCACCTACTCAGCACATTTACAACGACGTAAGTCATGGCAACCACCTGCAAAAAAATAGTGAATTATGTATATCAAACCTGGGGGCTTTCGAGTACTGCAGTGATCGAAGAAACTGAGATTGTTGATCCTCTAGATACTGGTCGCTGAGATCCGGCAGTAATTGGTCGTTTGCTGTTTGCAGTTCCAGGTCGCAGAACAACACCATCCGCTGGTTTCGCTAGAAATGTTTTGGTTGATAAATCCCCCATTTTAGGCGTCATCGGTGCCTGGGGACATTGATAGCTGCACGATTTTGAGGGTTCTGATGCTGACAATACGTAGTCCAGTATTTCAGCATCCTTCGTAGACCGAATAGCAGATTGCTCGTGCATATTGGCGGCCAGTAATTTTAGCTTCTCGATCAGTAGGGGTCGACCCGGAGGCTCTGGGATGCGCGGTCGGGTTGCCAATGCACCCTGTTGTCAACGTTCGTGTAAAGTAAGAATGTTTCGTGTAGAAGACATATACTCCATGCGTACCCGAATGTCGTCATTTTGCTGCTGAAACTCAGTCAATATCTCCACCAGAACTGCAAGCTCGTGTCGTAATTCCTGTAGTCAACAGCATTACAGCATGCGTCAGAATCTGTGAGGAGGGAAACCACCAACCCACGCTTCCATACACACCAACCTCGTTTCCCTCGATAAAGTGGCTTCCGATTGCACTACGCAGTTCTTCTTCCTCGGACGCACGCACGCTGAGCTTCAGCTCGTCCCAAAGCAGTTTGCGAATCTGGAAGTACTCCGTTGTCATCGTACAACTCGCTAACACCTCGAGGCTCCTTGACTCCCTTGTTGTCCTTACGTCTGAACGTCAACACTATCCACAAATACCAAAATGCCCCTTGGCTATAAATTCACATGGGTGGTGGCATGAACTGTTTCATCCTGTCGGTGGATGAAGGAAACTTACAACCGCACTATTGCTAATGGGTGTGCCATCACGTACTGAACGTCAAAGGGTGCAGCATTTTCAAGGCACAGACGATCATGAACGCGGGATTCACACTTCCTGAAGCTGTAATCGCTAATCCACAAAAAACTATCTATCCATTATTGAATTTTGTAGTGCAGCCGCACTATTTTTCATTTTCATTACGCAACTAGCAACGACTCGTCCAACCGTAGAAACTAAGCTCGTCGAGTACTTATCGACCGAACACATGCCTCGAATCGAACCAGTCCTCACGTACACACACAGAGTACTCCAGTGGTGGTAGACTCGCTAAAAAGCAACACGTTTACTCCGAGCGGAGCTTGCGGTACCCCTTCTGCGAAGTGCCATTGGTCTTTGCGTCCGCTGTCGCCGTGGTCCCCTCCTTAGCTGTCCCAGAGGCCCCACCGCCGACACCCGCATCACCTTTAGCAGCTCCAGCAGTGCTGCTCACACCACCTTTAACACCAACTCCACCGTTGGCACCGCCGTCGACACCGGCACCACCACTCACTCCACCACTGACACCGGCACCACCACTCACTCCACCACCGACACCACCGTTGACACCGGCTCCACCGTTGACATCGCCGCCGACACCGGCACCACCACTCACTCCACCACCGACACCGGCACCACCGTTGACACCGACTCCACCGTTGACACCGCCGCCGACACCGGCACCACCACTCACCCACCACCGACACCGGCACCACCGTTGACACCGGCTCCACCGCTGGCACCGCCGCCGACACCGGCACCCCCGCTAACACCAGCACCACCGTTGACACCGCCGCCGGCACCGGCACCACCACTCACTCCACCACCGACACCGGCTCCACCGTTGACACCGCCGCCGACACCGGCACCACCATCGACACCGGCACCACCGTTGACACCGCCGCTGACACCGGCACCACCATCGACTCCGGCTCCACCGTTGACACCGCCTCCGACACCGGCACCACCATCGACACCGGCACCACCGTTGACACCGCCGCTGACACCGGCACCACCATCGACTCCGGCTCCACCGTTGACACCGCCTCCGACATTACCACCAAGTCCGGCTCCGACCCCAGCACCAAGTCCAGCCCCGGCAGCTCCTTTGCCGTACAAACCACCTCCTCCACTGAGTCCGGCGTTGGCACCAAGGCCGGCACCGGCACCGTACAGACCGGCACCACCGCCGACACCACCGCGAACACCCGCTCCGAGCAAGCCATACGTCTCGGCGACTTCTTTTTGGCGTGCGCACCGTTCGTCAGAGCAGCCACGGCTAGGCATACAGCGAAGATCTTGTTGCTGAGCATCGTGTTCGGATGGATTGTTTTGAAGATTGAGAATGCCTTGGTTCTTGTGAACGTCTGAGAGGAAGTTTGAAAATGAGCTATGATTGAGAGTGCTTCCGAGTTCGTCCGCTCGACGGACTGCTGCAGTCCGCCGTCTCAGCGTAGAAGAGCGCTCTGGTGGAAAGTAGATTTCCATACGTCGTTCGCTGTTGGCTGGGTGAGCTTAAAGCATTGATGACCAGCACAAGAACGCGATATTCGGGTGCGTCAGTCCGCATGTTCGCTGTTCGAACGCCGTGTGGCGGACAGCCGGCTTAGTCACATGTTTGTTTTGCTTTCAGTGAGGAACATTGTTGTCACTTAGCCAGCCTAACGACTGCCTGTGTCCGTTCCAATAAGTCGCCCACTATTAATGGCTTTGGCAGGTACTGTAGTTTCGAAACTAGTAAGAAACTAGTATTATATCATTATACTAGTGATATAGTACTATATGATCTTACGTCGACAGCGACTTTTGACATAACATTGTATGGTACTAGTTTTCAGCGTCGCGCATTTTGCGATGTATGCACTCCAGATTTCATTGGCTACGCGCCCTTGGAGGCCGTTAGGCGCCCCAAGAGAATAAGGTTGATCCTCATTATTTTGGCCAGAGAGAAAAAGTCTTGTCAAGGTCATACCGGTAACCGACCCAATGTTGCCAAGACAGAGCCGTGCGGCTATAAGGTACATGTCATCGGCGTGTACGAGGGCGAGTTGAACAAGCGCTATGTGCCCAACAAAACCTTCCCTATAGCACTAATGGCCTAACAATGAGTTTAAAGCTTCTGTAGTATGGCGTCACCGCATATGAGCACCAGGACGATAATAGCGATGGAATTCTAGCAGAAGAGATGCACCGACCTTTGTGATTACCGGTACCAGACACAATGATATGGTGTCTGATAACAATTCATCCATATAGAAGCATAAATCGACATTGAAAGACGAAAACAGTAAGTTTGCAGACTCCGCGCACTTGCGGATAAGCGCTGGAGAGGAAACTTCAAATCTTTTTACTAAACTAGTAGAACTAATAGTACTAGTAGTATACTAGTATTTGTCTCTATAGTAGCTATCACAATCATTGTTCCAGAGTATTATACTATACTGTAGTGAAAAGCCCAAATTTGTGCTGCCAATCCCTGCGTATGACATGTGCCCCAGCCAGCACACTCTAGCAGCAGGCGTGTTTATCCGTGTTCGTAGCACTATCGCCCTGCTGCCACAGGGTCCCGGATTGCCCCATGAGCCACATCGAAGAAGAGCAAGTACACCACCACCGTGTTGCTGGCAATATATCGGGGTACCGCACCCTCTCCGTGTGTGAGCGCCCAGCACAAGAGGTTGTTGATAGTTTCGCTAGTTTCGCTGGCTGCACCCTGGGCGTGTAGGTGCACTGTGTTGTAGACTACAACTTGTAGCCCTGTCGAAGCCTGGAGAGCATCTGCGCCGTCTGATGTCCGCTGGATTTGTTGTTGAGTTCATCGAAGTGCATGCAAGCAAATCGTCACTCCGATGCGCTGGTAGCTCTCTGTCGGGTTGTTAACTTTTACTAGTATTTCCTGTGGCTTTTTAACCAACATGGCTTCCGCCAGTTTCCAGACGCCGACCGGGATCTCTGGCAAGTTCAAGCTAAAACCTGCGCGCTCGCAGTCCACTTAGACTGCGAGCGTCGTCATGGCTGTCATTGCTCGCCGCATTTTTCGCGGCACGGCTCAGTCATATGGGATGAAAAGCTTGACAGCTGGATGTTAAATATTTCGTGTCTGAATCTGAACTATGGTAACTTTGCAAGTTTTTTTGATAGCGCGGCATCACACGGCGTTCGAACAGCGAGCATGCGGACTGACGCACCCGAATATCGCGTACTTGCGCTGGTCATCAATGCTTTAAGCTCACCCA
Organism: Phytophthora constricta; assembly: GCA_011947335.1. Taxonomy (NCBI): domain Eukaryota; phylum Oomycota; class Peronosporomycetes; order Peronosporales; family Peronosporaceae; genus Phytophthora; species Phytophthora constricta. The sequence goes on along the minus strand of JAAVTI010000460.1, from coordinate 27,595 downwards.
GCCAACAGCGAACGACGTATGGAAATCTACTTTCCACCAGAGCGCTCTTCTACGCTGAGACGGCGGACTGCAGCAGTCCGTCGAGCGGACGAACTCGGAAGCACTCTCAATCATAGCTCATTTTCAAACTTCCTCTCAGACGTTCACAAGAACCAAGGCATTCTCAATCTTCAAAACAATCCATCCGAACACGATGCTCAGCAACAAGATCTTCGCTGTATGCCTAGCCGTGGCTGCTCTGACGAACGGTGCGCACGCCAAAGAAGTCGCCGAGACGTATGGCTTGCTCGGAGCGGGTGTTCGCGGTGGTGTCGGCGGTGGTGCCGGTCTGTACGGTGCCGGTGCCGGCCTTGGTGCCAACGCCGGACTCAGTGGAGGAGGTGGTTTGTACGGCAAAGGAGCTGCCGGGGCTGGACTTGGTGCTGGGGTCGGAGCCGGACTTGGTGGTAATGTCGGAGGCGGTGTCAACGGTGGAGCCGGAGTCGATGGTGGTGCCGGTGTCAGCGGCGGTGTCAACGGTGGTGCCGGTGTCGATGGTGGTGCCGGTGTCGGTGGTGGAGTGCGTGGTGGTGCCGGTGCCGGCGGCGGTGTCAACGGTGGTGCTGGTGTTAGCGGTGGTGCCGGTGCCGGCGGCGGTGTCAACGGTGGTGCTGGTGTTAGCGGTGGTGCCGGTGTCGGCGGCGGTGCTAGCGGTGGAGCCGGTGTCAACCGTGGTGCCGGTGTCGGTGGTGGAGTGAGTGGTGGTGCCGGTGTCGGCGGCGATGTCAACGGTGGAGCCGGTGTCGACGGCGGTGCCAAAGGTGGAGCCGATGTTAAAGGTGGTGTGAGCAGCGGTGCTGGAGTTGCTAAAGGTGATGCGGGTGTCGGCGGTGGGGCCTCTGGGACAGCTAAGGAGGGGACCACGGCGACAGCGGACGCAAAGACCAATGACACTTCGCAGAAGGGGTACCGCAAGCTCCGCTCGGAGTAAACGTGTTGCTTTTTAGCGAGTCTATCACCACTGGAGTACTCTGTGTGTGTACGTGAGGACTGGTTCGATTCGAGGCACGTGTTAGGTCGATAAGTATTCGACGAGCTTAGTTTCTACGGTTAGACGAGTCGTTGCTAGTTGCGTAATGAAAATGAAAATCGGTGCGGCTGCACTACGAAACACACTTTACGTTGCTCGGTGCAAGCTGTTGAGCCCGCTGTGCCGTGCTCCAGAAGTGATAATATCTCTGCAACAGTACGACTGTAAGGGCAAATGTACGATATCCAACGACGTTCAGGCCATTCCATCTTTCTCTTTGGCCTCCTATTAAATAATACGTTTCTCTACATCCGCGCACTCTGCGCCAACCTCGATATGCATCGGCTGGTGACACCAAACCTCGGCCCCAACGAACTGCAAATCTGTGGCAAGCACCCGACCACGCACCGCGACGCAATAGTTGCCCTCCGACAAAAACATACACTGAACGTCATGGCGCTTCATAGTCTCGTCCGTCGGATCATCCCAGCAAACGTGAGCCTTGAGCATCCCGGTAACCATCACATGACCGCTCGTTTCACTAACTTCCCCTCCCTCTCCCTCTTCAGTGATGACTACCTCGACTTCTAGGGTCAAAACTGGCTGGATATTACCGGAATCCAATCTCCGCTGAATTAATATGACAATAGGAACGGATTGAAACAGCCCAATTTGAACTTTCCGATACCAAACGCGCATATGCGCTACCTGGAAGCAGCTTGGACAATGACACGATGCAGTAACGTCATTTTTGTCCCCACCCGTCATGCAACCATTTTGCACTTCACTAGGCACTGGGGTTTTGGAGTTTTCTTGCGGAGACAACACCTGGAAGGAAAATAGCGGTAATTGTAGCTCGAGTTGCTCTTGCTCCTGATCGACGGTTTGAGCAATATGACACTCCTCGCAGCGCAACCGTCCAAGTGTCCCGAAGTAAGTCTCCCACTCCATCTCCAAGCGACTATTTAAGACCTCTATCAACGTCATTGACTGTTGGTCTACTCGCATAGTCTGCACACGAGGAATCTCCACCGCAAGCTGACGAGAGCAGTGCCGACCAATTTCTGCTTCGCAAGTGGTTGCAGCGCTGTCATCTTTACCGGGATGTCGGGTCCGACGACGGATTCGGAAAAGAAAAGTCGTTGCTGTAGGATTGACGACGTGAACCAGAATGACACAGAACGAGTGATCCGTCGTCACTAACTGCGCCGAGTAATTGCCATCCCCGTGACTAGGATATGGAATCTTCTCCGCGCTGCACGGAAGCAGTGATATCGACTGGAGCATCAATGAGGGAAGTGTCACAAGCTCCACTACGAGCTTGCTTTCGCGGTAAAATATGGTATCCTCCGCATTGCCAACCCCACTTATATCCGAGCCAGTCTCATCAGCGTACACGATACTCCACTCTAGTTGGATGTTGTCTTCCGATGGATCGACCTGGTCGAAGTTTCGTCGAAGCGATGCTTCAAAAGGGATGCTCACAATGCCTCCACTTGCTAGCGGGAGCGGGAAGGGTTCAAGTTTACCGCAGCGCAAGGTCACTGCCTGTGTTTTAACCTGTTTATAGGCTTTATCAGTGACCGTACTGAAGTCACTAGACGCTGCTTGCCGACTAGTATCGGTCGTCCCATCAGATTGTGGTGGCAAGTTATCATAGATAACGCAAGTCTTCTTCGCTGCACGACGCTGCTGAATGGTGACAGCAAGTCTATAATTCGTGATCGGACGATTTCCAGTACTGCGCACACGAACCGTGCACCGCTTTATCTCATTCGCAAACATCGCAATTCGCAGCTTGGCAGTTGAAGCTTGCTGAGGTTTTACAGCTTTGTCCCCACCCGATAGTCCCATAGAACCAGATTCGCGAATAGAAAGCGACACCATTGGCAGCTCGTTTACGACACGGATGGCAAATGGATTCCTCAGCGAGAAAGACGTCGTGATGTTAAACGCTGTTATAAAGCAACCACGGACACGGAACGTACCCACTCGCAAAGGCTGGATCCCGAGAATCACCGTCTTGCCCTTCTGGTATGGCTCTAGCGTGGAGAAGCACGAGTAGCACTCCACACCATCGCTCCTAGTGGTACTAAAACTCTCGTCCTCTCTATTATCGGTGCTCGTCTCCTCAACGAACTCCACCCATGCCTTCACCTGTTGAAGCTTAACGATGACGCCCATCGGGTTAGACAGCGTCAGCTGTAGGGCGACCCGCTCGTGAACAGGAAAAGCCCTTTCATACATGGCAGGTATATCATCATCATCATCGTCTTGACCCCCGCCTTGCTGATCTGTCTTCCGCATCTTCTGCTTCTTCTCAAAAGGCGAGTAGAAGAAGTCTGATTTCACCTTTTGCTGACTAGACGCAGACAGCACGCCAAACATACTCAGGGCTGTTGTTCTGGAGAGAAAGGGATGCTCTAAATTGCAACTCGAGCGCAGCTTCAGCTTGTTCACGCGCAGAAAGGTGGGGAGTTGAACTTGTTCACTAAAGCGCAGGGTCGTACAGTCCAATTCCAGCAGACCTAGAAGCTTTCGCTCGATCTTTGTAATTTCAGCCTGCGACCGTAAGTTCCACACAGTAGACGTTTCTGAAAGGGGATCGACACGAGTCCTTCCATCTCCTTCGCCATCAGCGGCTCCTATTGTCCGCGCACTCTTTGGTTCAGTAGCCTCACTGTACATCCCAGCAGAGGCAGTGTCCCTTGCCTCAACAATGTTAGGCATCTTCGGAGCTGACCAGCGCTCTTCATTAATAACCGAGCGGCCCGGTGTCGCTCCGTTATGATTATGGTGAATATGTCCAAATGGTGTAAAAGCTGGCGAAGCTTTCGTTGAAATCGCATTAACAGCCGCGGAAAATTGCTGCCGTGGGGTTGTAAGAATACGAGGCGTGTTGGTCAGTGTTGATGAGAGGGATGCTGCCGCGTTCGACATAGTGGCTGATGGGGAATTAATGAAGTTACGTTTGACCCTGGTATCGATGCCTGGAGGCGGCAAGAAGTACACACCGCCCTTTGCATGAAGACCTGTCATTGCACGTTCGGTCGGTGCATGTACAGCGCGTAGTGAAGTAGCTGATTGTTGGAGGTGGTCTACCAACAACGTTGAAGGCGCTACGGGCATCCGTCTCGGCGACAATGATGAGGATAGCGACTCTATGGTTGGTCCCTCAGCGAGGGAATCGCACCACACCAACATCTCTAGTAGCTGAAGACAGTACGTTCCGACAAGTAGAGCGTCCCCGAGCATCCTGGCGATTGTCAGCAGCTGCCTCAGCACGTGGAAACGAATGACCAACCACGAGTTGTCTGAAATGCTGGTAGACGCATCTTTTCCAGGTAGTCCATTTGTCTTGTTCTTACGATATAGTGTTGTCACTTCCCACGCCACCTCGTCTTGTGCAGGATAGCGGCCATCGATCTCTCGAATGCCAAGGCGCGCCGCTGCAACACGTTCAAGCATGAGCGCCGCTTCCAAGTCCCTTTGTCGTTGAGGTCCCGGTGTCAAGCTCGTTGGTGACAGCAGCAGCCGCATCTGCCCGTCCACAGAAGGAGCGTTGCGTCCCAGTAACAGTGAAGCAGCTTCGTGAAGGAAGAGTGCCACGCGACGGCGGTGGCCCACATGCTCTAGCATGCGACTCGCCTGTACCAAGAACTCCACCTGGCGCTGTGTCGGGAGCTCCGGAAACAGCATTAGTCCTCGCTCTAGCACGTCCCAAAGCAACCGCTTGACCCACAAACTTTCTAGCACATTTGCCTCTCCTGATAATGATGACCGCGTCAGTGTTGCCATAGCCGCACCTGCGTAGTACCATCCGATGTTTTCAATCAGGAGACTCTCGAGCTCTGTCGTACCAGCTTTAGCGTAAAACCCGACAGCTTCGGAAGCTTTTTCCACAAGCTCGGTGGAGAACTTGTCCTGTGACTCCGCATACAAGCAGTAAGCATACGCCTCTAGCGCAGCTGCAAGCCACAAGGCATCACCCGGCGCACCGCCACTACGTCGCTCCTCTTCTCGCAGCATTTCCAACGAAACCGTATAATGATCCACCGCATCCGATACACAACTCACGAGTACGCAATAATCTCCCAGTAGTTTCTCTCGTCGTGCAAGCTGTCTTTTCGCCGCCGATTTCGTGGGTCCAACGCAGAAATGGCGCCGACTCCAGCAGCGAGTGGCGACGGGATGGACGAGAACGACGGCCCTGACGACAGCGACGAGCGAGAAGGGGGCTAGCAGCCGGAGCAGAGAACTGGCCGCTATTTCCATCTCTTGAAAGCACCACCGGCGACGCTGCGGCAGCTTGTTGGCCTGCGTTACGGGGCTCCACATTCACGTCCAATAGTGCAGTCGCCAGGTCCCCGTCACCGCCTTGGGCGTCAGGGCGTGCGCGACCGCCGAGGACGTGGCCGACCGGATCACGCTCTCCAGCGCCATGAGCAGGTTCACCGCCAGCGTGTCCATGACCACCTGCAGGTGCAGACTCACAGTGGACTCCCCATGCCCTGCAGCTCGTGGTGCACGGGGAACATGACGAGGTCGTCGAGCCCCTCGCACTCCCTGGCCGTGGCGTCGTCGAACGAGTGCTCAAAGGCGAAACATTTGTGCAGCAGCAGGCTCGGGAAGCGGCGCACCGAGGCCTCGAACTGCGCGTGGGCGGCGCCGAGACCTCCGCGCAGCGGGAGCGACGGGCTGTGGCACACGCCCAACACGCCCACGACGCGGCGACAGGCCTGCGCGTCCTCCCCGTCCACGCTGTCCACGCGCTCGCTGGTGGCCACGAAGCGGAAGCGCAGCGCGCCGGGGCCGCCCCAGTCCAGCGAGCGGAAGGGCGACAGCTCGGCCGCGTAGCCCCCGGGCCGCGTGAGGCTGCGCAGCGGCAGCTCGCTGTGGGCGCGCAGCAGTCGCGCGTAGGCCGCGAACAGGTCGCTCGGGATGCCGCCCACGGGCACCAGGTACACCAGGAACTCGGCCGGCCGCGTCCAGCGCGGCGCCGTCGCCGTCGCATCGCGCATGGAGCTGGAAAAAGGTATCTCGGCTGCTGCACTTTCTTGGGTAAACAAGGTATGGGGGCGAGTTGACCCAAAAGTTGACCCAAAAGTTGGTCCATGTTTGGCTCATTTTCGATGGCCAAGCCCGACGACCAGGCGCTGTACGTGCCGCTGAAGGTGCGTCGCCGCCGCGAGCAGGAGCGGCTGCAGAAGCGCCGGAAGGTGCTGCACGAGCGTATCCAGCACGAGCGCAGTGAGGGCGACAGCGAGGAGAAGGCGAGGAAGACGCGGCGGACAGGAAGAGCAAGAGCCAGCAGGTCTTGAGCGCCAATGAGGCCGAGCCCGAGCAGCCCCAGCAGCAGCAGCAGCAGCAGCGCTCGAGCGTGAGTCTGCTGGACCAGGCCTACGAGATGCGCAAGAAGATGGAGGAGCAGGGCGTGAACCAGCAGAAGGTGCAGCAGGACGCACAGGAGGTCAACATGCTCAAGGAGGCCAGCTACGTGCAGAAGGCGGCGCTCGTGTCGGCCCACGAGCGCGCCGAGGGCATCCAGTACAAGGAGACCATGAAGACCACGTGGAAGCCGCCGCGGAGCATCGCGGAGATGACACCGGAAGAGTGCGAGGCGGTGCGCAAGAAGTGGCACATCCTGGTGGAGGGAGAGGACGTGCCGCCGCCCATTAAGTCCTTCGAGTTCATGCGCTTCCCGCCAGCCATTCTGGATGCACTCAAGGCGAAGAATATCCTGCGCCCAACACCGATTCAAGTGCAGGCCATTCCGTGCATTTTAGCTGGGAGAGACATGATTGGCATCGCCTTCACGGGCTCAGGCAAGACTGTGACGTTTACGCTGCCGCTGGTGATGATGGCGCTGGAAGAGGAGAAGAAGATGCCCATTATCGGCCATGAAGGCCCGTTCGGACTCATTGTGGGGCCGTCTCGAGAACTCATGAGACAGACGTTTGACGTCGTGAAGCACTTCACGAACCACTTGTTGAAAGCAGGATACCCGGAGCTCCGCAGTCTGCTGTGCATCGGAGGAGAGGACAAACGCCAGCAGTCTGACTTGATCTCGAGTCGTGGTGTGCACATCGTAGTGGCCACTCCCGGCCGACTGAACCACTTCTTGAAGCTGCATGAGATGAACCTGCGGCTGTGCAAGTACATATGTCTGGACGAAGGTGATCGCATGCTGGACTTGGGCTTTGACGAGGAGGTGGCCACAACCTTCAACCACTTTTCGAGCCAGCGGCAAACGCTGCTGTTCTCCGCCACGATGCCACAAAAATTCCAGGACTTTGCCAAGGACGTGCTGGTAAAGCCCGTTCTGGTGAACGTGGGTCGTGCCGGTGCTGCCAATCTGGATGTGATCCAGGAAGTAGAGTACGTCAAGCAGGATGCCAAGATCGTGTATCTGCTGGAGTGTTTACAGAAGACAAGTCCGCCTGTCGTCATTTTCTGTGAACGTAAGGGCGATGTCGATGATATTTACGAGTATTTGATCCTGAAGGGCGTGGAGGCAGCTTCGATTCACGGTGGTAAGGACCAGGAGGAGCGTAATGAGGCAATCGATCTGTTTAAGAATGGTCGCAAGGACGTGCTAGTCGCCACAGATGTGGCTGCCAAGGGTCTCGATTTCCCGGATATCAAGCACGTCATCAACTTCGACATGCCCGCTGAGATCGAGAACTACGTGCATCGCATTGGTCGTACAGGTCGCTGCGGTAAGACTGGTGTCGCAACGACATTTATTAACAAGAGTGTACCCGAGAGCGCGCTGCTCGATCTGAAGCACCTGCTCGTAGAGGCAAAGCAGACAGTTCCACCCGTGCTCAAGGCCCTCGAGGACCCGTACGAAGAGTTGGAGCGGAGTGCCGGAGGCGATGGTCTATCCAATGCTACTGGCACAAAGGGATGTGCCTTCTGTGGTGGTCTTGGTCACCGTATCACAGACTGTCCCAAGGTGGACTCCCAGGTACGGAAGATTGGTGCAGGCAAGCGTGACTTCCTCGCCGGCAAGAGCGAGGGATATGGCGGTGACTCCCTTGGTTAGGTGGACAATTAACAACCATGCACGTTGTAGTAGGTACGAGAAAAGCAATATATCCTACAGTTAACACTTACCGGTAGCACATTTGGCATTGATGACAGCGGCACGAAGCTGAACGTGGGAAGTTTCCGTTGAAGCATGCGACGACGCCGGACACGCACCTTTATAAAAATACCTCTTGAAAGCGACGAGAAACCCTCTTCCTTCTCTTGGTGGTGCCCGCCTTGCACTGTGTCGACCGCTGTGTAGTATTTCGCCCAGCTGCGGCCGATGCCATGGGCACCTCGCTCTCTAGAAGTTTCTCGCGCTTTTGGAACCGCAACGAACGGAGACTGCTTCTTGTGGGACTGGATGGCGCCGGGAAGACGACGATTCTGTATCACATGCGCTTGGGCAAGACTATCGCCAGCATTCCGACCGTAGGTTTCAACGTCGAGACAATCAAGTTTGACGGCTACAAGCTCAACATTTGGGTGAGTTCAAGCCATGCTCAGGGATCTCAACTCGTCAGTTCTACTTACTTCATGTGACTTGGTCAAAATTACTAGGATGTTGGTGGGCAGGACACGCTGCGACCATATTGGCGGCATCACTTCACTGGGACGCAGGTATGAATAGAGAGGAGTTGCCATCGGACGTGTGCATTGCTGGAGTAGTTGTTTGTTAATGTTAATTGCTGTTCAGGGTATCATTTTCGTTCTCGATAGTGCAGACGCAGAACGCCTGGAGCTCGCAAAAGCCGAGCTCACCGGCATGCTCGCAGATACTCAGCTCCAGGATGCGTGTTTGTTGATCATCCTCAACAAGCGGGATCTGCCAGGTGCGCGAGACGTTGACGAGCTCACTGCAGCTCTGGAGTTTCAAGAGTCCTGCACACATTGCAACCGTCAAGTCAAGGTACAACCAGCTGTGGCCACGACGGGCGAAGGTCTCAATGAGGGCATCTCATGGCTTTGCGGGAATATGACTGTGCTGTAGAGCTGCAGACTATCAAATATATAAACAGAGCCCTGTAAACCAAAACTGCATAGGAAACAGCGGAAAAAGGAATACAATCTTCATTCTTAATCCGTTTGCTTGAATAGAAGGCGCGTGCGTGGACTGCCTACAGCCCACTGGCAAGAAACTTTGCACAAGGCACTCCGTGCTCCTAATTCGGGATGCAATCTACTCCTAGCTTGCTTGGTTGTGCTACTCGCCGCTCTATCTTGGACTTTAGCTTGTGTGACCCCAGCCTGGACCACGAAAGCAGCGGGTCGAGCTATCCTAAGACCAGTCATGTGCAAATGCCACGCCCTCGAACTTCTTCCCCCAGGGATCTCGGTCTCGTCCAGCAGCACGTTGCCGTCCACGTCGAACACTGTAATGAAAGATGTTTGCCTCTGCTCGTCCTCAACCTCCAGACTCTTAATGGCCACAATGACTGAATCGTCGGACCGCGGAACAAACTTGAAGGACGAGAACCGCGCAGCGGCGTGATATTCCTACTTCGCGCACCTCGATGCTGCTGAAGTCCTCGCTCGCAATCACGACCTTGTTGGAGCCACGCTTTTCGTCCTCCATGTCGTTGTACGGCTCCGTACTTACGCGACGCGGCAGGATGAACCATTGCCGACGCACGGGGCTCCACTCAATGGCTTCGTGGACCACGTATCCAGGCCACTCGCAGCCCAGTGCCTTGCGCACAGCAGCAAAATTCGCCGTCCAGTCTTCGTGACGCACTTCACCGGAGCGGTCCATGATGGCGACCCACAGGTTGCCGTCGCTGATGACAGTGCCGGCGTTGTCCGTGAACTCCTTGCCCACACTGCCCATATACAGCTCTCCATCCTTGACGGTGGCCCACTCGTGCTTCTGGCCCTTGCCATTCAGGCCGTCTCCCTCCATAATGATGTGCTCCGGGATGGCCTTCAGGGGCTTGGAGGTGCTGATGCTTTCAAAGTGCTTGAGACGGAACACGATGCCCGTGCGGTCGTCGAACGACAGCAGCTTGCCGTTGAACCAGGCCAGCTCGCTCAACTCGAACCCTCGCCCAGCCTCGTTCATCGTGGTGGTGAATTTCTGCTCCTCCCCGAACGTGACTGAGTATGAGTCTTTTTTCTGCTGGGAGCTCGAGCCGGCAGCCGTCACCTTGAGCGTCGCGTGCATCAGGTACGACATGTACATGGGCTTCTTGCTGCTCTCGTCGCGCGACTTCTTGTCCAGGTCGGCCACGATCACGATACCGAAGGAGTCAGGCTTGGGCGGCGGCGGTAGCGTCGCCTCGTGGCGCATATTGTACTTGATGGTCTCCGGAACGGGCGCCGGCAGCGGCGGCTTGTCGTTGCCCCAGTTGTCGGGTGTGCGCAGCCCCGAGTTGCTGACGGAGCTGACGCCAGCGCCGAGCGACGTGCGGGACAGCGACACGTACGTGAAGATGGCGAAGGCCACGAGCAGCACCAGCAGGCGGCCGTGGCGGCGCATGGCGGCGAGCGCAGCGACGGGCGGCGTGGAGCGACCGGACACGTTGACGGCCACGCCACCGCTGGGCAGGGGCGTCCCTCGCGCGTCCGACCACATGCTTCCTGCTTCCTCGACGGAGCTGACCTTGCGCTTCTTCTTGCTGTCCACGCACGGGACGAGCATGCACGGGGAGAGCCGACGAGTGACAATGGCAGGTCCGTTACGACCGGAGCAATGGAGCTGCTCGGGCTGGGCTGGGCTCTTCCCCGACTCAAACTGAAGTTTATTATGAGAAGACGCCCTGGCTTTGTTGGGCGTGGTGACGTGGAGCGGTACACTGTACCGCAGAGAGGAATCGAAGCGAGAGATGGCAGGCAGCAAGAACGAGGAGGTGGCGGCGCTCGAGGCGCTGCGAGACTCGTCGGCCGAGCTGGTGCGCTACCTGGACAGCATCAACGAGAAGCTGCTGCAGATGAACCAGCAGAACGAGTGTGCGTGCGGCTGCAGAGGCTGGTGGTCGTGATTGGGAGGGTACTCACGGCCTCGGCTCTTGATGTTTTGGGGTGAACCACGCAGTGTCGCTGCGAGTGCTGGAGAACTGGACGAGTGTGATTGCCATCTCCAGGATCAGCACGGCGTCGGCGGCGGCGGCAGCGGCAGGGAAGAGCCAGGCGGAGAAGGAGCTCGTGCGGACTTCGCCTTGAGAAGCGGCGGACTGGCTGGGCGACGGAGTAGTGACACGCTGCTATTTTCTTGCAGTGTCGGCTGGACTGATGAGACACAAGGCGGGGTATTTATACATGGCATGAAGCAGACCTGAGTGTGTTGTCTACCTTGCTTAAGCTCTTGGGACCAGGAATAGCCCCCTGTGCTGGATGTTGACTTCAAGGCGGTGAACGCTTGCTGCTCGATGCACTTCACGATTAGAACTGCTTGTACTGTCTCAGGCGCGTTGGCGCGCCAAGAGTAAGGAAGCATTCCTGCTTGCTGTTACGGCTAAAGGAGCGACGCTATTGACGCCATGCGCACTAGCGGGTTCCAGAAGCCTTTCTCGCGCGACCAGGTGACGAGTTGGGTCATCCAACTCGTCCTTATCAGCGTACGTGAATGGACTTCAGGTGGTGTGAGTGTGACCGTCAATGTTTCATCACCCGTGCTTATATTTTGTTGCGCAACTCGACCAGAGCTTCATTACTTTCGTGGCAACGCTCTTGGGCCGGGAGAAGGTGCGTAATGTTTTCTTCCTTCCTGGCGATCTTTTCCGTACCACAGTGCATGGCTATTTAACTGATTACCATCCCCTACGCAGTGCCTCGCAATTCTCCTTCCTGATGCCGCTTTGGTAGTCGTCTTTCTGTGGTCCTGGAGCATCTGCGAATCGAGAGACCCTTCAAAACCTGTAAGTGCCTTCGCTGACTATCTGTTTGATGAAGTGAAGGCACTAATAAAGTCAATTGCTTCGTCCACATCGTGTTCAGATACCACCCACAGCATGCATCCCCTCTGTTCTTCGCGTTCCACACAAGGAATCGCGCTACTGCGGCTTATGCTACAAGAACAGCCCTGGACTTGATCACCACTGCACATGGCTGAACACCTGCATTGCTGAAAGTAACTATGAGTCGTTTTATTGTCTTGTGGTTACCGCCACGTTCCAGACCGTGTTGCAAGCTGCCATCGGCATCCTCATGTGCACGCTGTGGAAGTCTGAGGTGGAAGAGAACGCCGCTGACGACTGGGATAAGGCAGTGATCGCGCTGCTCTGGATCCACAACGTTTTTTGCATCTCGCTGGCCAACTCGTTCTTCCTGCTGGCAGGCTTCCACACATACTTGTTATGCGTGGGCATGGGCACCTACGATTTTATCCTAGCACACGGATCTGACGGCTTGTGCACACGGCTGCTGAAATGCAACTGCCTGCGTCGATCGAAGCCACGGAATCGGAAGCGCAGCCACGTGCAGCACGGCGACATCAACGATACAAAAGGTGCTAAAAGTTTGGCCGCTAGGTCACGAAGAGGGACGCCCCCTGCGATCGCCGTCCCAACAACCCCTCCAGCGCTTCGGTCGCAGACATCTCTCGAACACGCAGCCGCTGTGGCAGTGGCTCAAGAATTGGGCCGAAGCAACGAGCAAGCTGGAACGAGTAATGTGCAGGAAAGAACAAGTGTGGCGAGCGCAAACCCGACTGAAGTCGTCGGCGGCTCTGCGACGGCGACGGTCCAGCCAATGGTGCTCACCATGGGCGTCCACGAGGGTCTTCGAGGACGTCGACCTCGGCCCGAGTCCGCCGAAGCCGCCGAAGAAATCGGCCAGCGCCGCGGCCCCAGCCACCGCAGACCCATAACATGGGAAGAGTGCAGCTATAACTAATGCAAAATAGAGTTGCACACGTCGTGGGGCGCAGCGCTGCTTGACGCTCGACAGCAGTGCAAGTTGCCGTTTTCCTGCGACGTGTGACGTTCTGGGTACAATTCGGGCCCATTTTGGTACATGTACCCAAAGGGTGGCACCAACATTTCCCGTGTTTGATTGGCGCGTGCTAAATGACTGGCGGTTTGTAAGGCATGCGGAGTGATTGGCTGTCGCCCTTCCAGGCGCAGGTCGCTCGCTGGTCGCTCACTTACTGTAGCGTTCGAGACGTCGTCGGGCTAAACCTCTTTTCACCTTAAACAAGGTGCGTTGGCCATTGCTGCCCGAACTTACCGCCAATGTACCGGGGCCCGGATAGCTAACCAACGCTGTTGCTGCTGTGCTGCAGATGCGTCACGTTGCTGCTTTGCTGTTGTGTGTGCTCGGCGGAAACGCCACCCCGTCCGTGGCCGACCTCGAGAAGGTCGTCAAGGCCTTCGACGGCGAGTTCGACCAGGAGAAGGCCGAGCTGCTCGTGAAGGAGCTGGAGGGCAAGAACATCGAGGAGGTGGTCGCGGCCGGCAAGGCCAAGCTCTCGTCGGTGACCGTGGGCGCTGCCCCCGCCGCTGGCGCTGCTGGCGGTGCTGCCGCTGAGGAGAAGAAGGAGGAGGCCGTCGAGGAGGAAGAGGAGGTCGACATGGGCGGCGGCATGGACATGTTCGGCGGAGACGAGGACTACTAGACGTCTCGCAGCAGCTTCCCGCAGTTGCAGACAACCACGCGATCACTAGGCGCCCACGCGTCGTCGTGGTCGGGTAGTAACTCCAGCTTAATCGAACGTGCATGCCCAGTCAAGCATGTGACGCCTTCGCACACAGCACGTGCCATCTTCTGTCATGGAAGAGATTTTTTCCGTGAATCATCTTGTCCAAGTGTCATCTTGTCCAAGTGTCATCTTGTCCAAGTGTTTTGCAGTGCAGTTATCTCGTTGCTTGTGCAGGGCACAGGACTATTGCTATCTCCTGGCTCTAGCATACCAACAGTTGCTGTCTCGGTGTGCGATGTGTCGCCGTCACTATAACAGCAGCCGAAAACGTGCTCTGATCTAGCCGAGCAGCTTCGCACTCACGCGACGGCAGATGCCAGCCCAGCCCATAGCGGAGACGGCTCCGAGTGGAAAGCCTGGCATCGCCATCAGCCGCTCCACGGGCAGCATGTAGCCCTGCGGTAGCACCACCAGCGGCTCGTCCCAGTAGTAGATCATCGCCAGAGCCATCAACGCCGGCTGCAATAGTTACAAAACACACCACAGAGCAAACCACATTCCGTCAGTCTGGGAGCACTTGCACAGTGCAACGCAGCTCAATCGTCTTGTATGAAGACGACGCAGTGCCTCTTCACCGACTTGGCAGCAGCAAACCCACCGTTCGGATGCGGTCGAACTGCTTCTGGAGCTCCGACGGCGCACTTGCAGCCATCCGCTCCACTGTTGAATGACGCGAGTCAAAACAGATTCTACCACTGAGCCAATAGCGAAAGTCCTCCCTAAAGCATCGGCAACCCACCAGCCAGTTCCTGCATCTCCTTCTTGAGCGCGTTCATCTTGCGGGTGGCCTTGGCCTGCTCCACGAACGTCTCCACCGAGTTGAGGCGGTTCACCAGCCGCACCTGCGCGTTGTACTCGCCCAGCAGCTTCTGCTCGGCCGGCGTCAGTTGCGAGCCACGCCCGCTCCAGAGCTTCATGGCCAGGTCCACGGCGAACATGACGGCGGCGATCAGCAGCACGTCGTACACCTTGAGCGTCGTGATGGTCGGCAGCTCCACCATCTTGCTTGGTCTGATGTCGGAATCGACGAAGAACTGCGCTGGACTATGATCCCGCTTAAGTGCGACACCTCGCCGTCGTCAACTGCGAGCCAATTGAGCCGACGCCTCCTCAGACGATCATGGCGCAGGACATGCGAGCGCTGCGCGCGTACGTGACGGCCATGGACGGCTCGGAGTACGACAACCTGCCGGAGGGCGTGGTGTGTCTGCTCATCACCCACAGCAACCTGAAGCTGCAGATGGTGGACATCCGCCTGGACCTGCACTCGACCATCGGCGAGCTGCGGCACAAACTCTACCAGCACTCGGGCACCAAGCCCGACGCGATGGACCTGGTCGTGTTCCGCAGCGATGGATCCGTCCACGCGAGGCTGGACGACGACCGCCGGATGTTGGGCTTCTACAGCCTGGAGAGCGGCATGCGGCTGCACATCGTGGACAAGGACCCGTTCTCGCTCTCCAAGGGCGGAGGGCTCGAGGACGTGTCGCTCGTGCAGAAGTACGAGATCTCCGAGGAGGACTACAACAAGCGTACGTTGTGGAGTGGCAGAGGATGCAGCAATGTGGTAGTGTGCGTGGTGCTGACGGCGTTGTGCTGCTGTCTGCAGGCGAGAAGACTGTGCGTGCTTACAAGAGAGAACAGCTAGCCAAGGACCCGAACTGGAAGCCCAAAACAATGATGAATGCTGCTCGTCCAGCTGTAGACCCTGAGACGCTTCCAGGCCCAGAGAGTGTCAAGGATATGCACGTAGGTGATCGGTGCGAGGTGCAGCCCGGCGGTCGCCGTGGCCAGGTGCAGTTTCTGGGCGAGATCCCGGAGATTGCTCCGGGCTACTGGGTGGGCGTGCAGTTCGACGAGCCTCTGGGCAAAGGCGACGGCTCGGTCAAGGGCACCACGTACTTCAAGTGTGAGCCGAAGTACGGCGGGTTCGTGCGTCCGCACAACGTGGCTGTAGGCGACTTCCCCGTGCTGGACCCGTTCGCAGACCTGTCGGACAGCGACGACGAGCTGTAGTCTGCCTCAAAGAGACTCTCGACGCTACCTGCAGATAGCAAGCGCAGACGACGCAATGGCAACTGCAGCAGTCCGGAAGAAACCCAACTCTAACTTACTTTCCACAGTGTTTTGCTCTGCTCCAAACGTGCAGTTACTCGAACTCCTCCGCGTCGTCCACAGCTGCCACTCCAGAAAGCCTACCCAGAAAACGCTGACGCTTTCTCCGCCTACACCTCAGCCTTGCGCGTAATTTCCTCGACGTTCCAGCGCTTGCGCTTGGACAGCGGGCGCGTGGCTGACAGCCGCACGAAGTCGCCGATGTTGCAGGCGTCCTCCTCGTCGTGGGCCATGAACTTCTTGGTCTTCTTGTAGTACTTGCCGTACTTGGGGTCCTTCACGATGCGCGCCACCTCCACCAGCACCGACTTCTGCATCTTGTTGGACACGATCTTCCCGAACAGCGGCTTCATCCTGGCAGTCTGCGGTTGTCCTTCACGCTGCGATTGTCTGGC
Organism: Phytophthora constricta; assembly: GCA_011947335.1. Classification (NCBI taxonomy): domain Eukaryota; phylum Oomycota; class Peronosporomycetes; order Peronosporales; family Peronosporaceae; genus Phytophthora; species Phytophthora constricta. The sequence continues at coordinate 11,409 of JAAVTI010000460.1, read as the reverse complement.
TGGAGCGAAGCCGATCGGAGGGCTCCGTTTTAGAGCTCCGTTTTAGGGGTCATTGCACAATCTTTACACAAAATACAGCTTCGATTGTAGAGTCGAGGGCCTGATTTTAATTTTGTCCAGTGAGCTGCGCCTAGCGTTTTAGAATTGGCCAATCAACGAAGGTATTACTCACACCACATTTTGGTCAAATCATATCCCAACAAATCGACATGGGCTACTTCGTGCCGTACGTGTACGTGCCGAGCGCCGAGGCGGCGTACGTGAAGCTGGTGACGCCGTGGGGCAACGTGCAGATGAACAAGGGCTTCCTGCTGCAGCTGGCGGGAAGCGTGGCCGTGGTCGTTTTCACGCTGTTCCTGTGGCGCTGCGCCGCAAACCTGAACGAGACGCTCAAGAAGAAGGGGGACAAGGAGAAGGGGGACAAGGGGGAGGAGGAGGGCGCGAAGGAGGATGAGGGAGAGGAAACTCGCTCTGCGCTGGACGAGAATATGGTCCAGAAGGGCGAGAACAGCTACTACTATGCGCACCAGCACCGAGAGGTGAAGGACGAGGACGAGGCTGTGCACAAGACCATGGTGTCGTCTTACGGCTGGAGTGACAGCAAGGAGGCCATCAGGTGGGGACTCCTAGTCTTGTCGTTCTTTAGTGATGTAGGTGGATTGACCAATATGTCTTCGTTTGCGGTGGTCCGCGGACAGCATTTACCTGACGGACAACGCTGTAAAGAACATGAAGGAAGAGCAGCTTGTGTTGGTGAGTCAGGGGTGTTAACTACTACTTCTCGTGCAACAGCCTCTAACATACTGTTTGCGGCTTTTGAAATGGTAGAAATGGACCAACACGTCGCTGTCCATGGACTTGCTCAACGCTCCGGACGGAGACCAGGCCAAAAGCCTCGTGATCTCGACTCTGTTCCATGAAATCACGGACGTCACTTGGAAGGTGAAGCAGGACACTCTGACTCTCACTCTGGTCAAGGCGCAGGAGTTGCCGTGGAAGTCGCTGAACGGTGCTGCCAAAAATGGAGGAGAACGTCGAGTACGATGATAGCCTGTACGACTAAGTGCAAGAGCATCGGTACGTGCAGCCGCTGCGTATTAGACAACGCAGGCGCAACCAAATCATGTATCATGTGAAATTGCACTTTAGAGAGGTGTGCCTTGTTTTCGGTATATGGTGTTGATATGAGCAGTTTATCTGTCTTGAATGTCCACACCGCTCAAGTCTGAGGGTTAACAGGCTGTCGCGCTGACAACAAAATCGCTGCAGTCCAACGAGTCTCGATGTGGCGCTTATTCTGGGCTCCATAACTTGAGATGCGCAGTGTCGTAAGTGGCGGTAAAGAGACTGTTGGTGGACGCGAAGGACACACCCGTGAGGAGATCATTCGGCACCGCCTGCGAGCTCGCAAGCTTCACACGTGGACCTGCCCCAGGCTTGCTCGGGGAGACCTCCCATATATTCAGGAATGTGTCTTCGCTCACAGATGCAACGTACTCGTTGTGCGCATCCAACGCCGTGATAGCGCGCGTGTGGGCAGCAACTTCAGCGTGCAAGCGGAAGTCTTCAGGGCTGAACAACCGCAGACACCCGGTCAGGTATCCAACCACCAGCCAGTTTTCGGCCATGAAGGTCAAGCACGTCGCGGGATATTCGTCGATGACGATGCGATGCACGATCTCAAAGCCTTCGCCAGGATTGCGGATCAAGATGGCGCCACCTTTATCGCTACTCGCCAGCCGTGTACCATCGAGGGAGCTTTCCACGTGGCAAATGGCCGCTTCGTGCTCAGTCAGGGTCTTGCACACTTCGAAAGAAGTTCCTTCGCCAGCCTTGGCCTCTTCCTCCTTTTGAATCACCAGCAGCCTGCCGAGCGAGGTACCTGTTGGTGAAGAGCAGGCAGTTAGCGAAACACACACCGACTCCGAGCAGCATCACTCACCAACGACGAGCCGCGGCTGTTTCATGTGGACTGAGCAGATCCCTTGGCAGTAGAGCGTATCACCTGCGCACCATTAACAGCGATGGTTGTTGGTGCACACCGATCCGAAAATGCTAAAGTGAAGCGGAGCGTGCGTTACCCTCCACGTCGTCGCCCACGATGTCTTTAAGCGCAATCTCGGAGAGACTCTCTTCGCCCGTTCCGTCGTAAATCTGTCAGGCAGATTGAGTGAGGGCTACAACGCTCAAGCAGCTAGCGGCGTGGTGATCAAGCGACGCCATACCTGAATGCCATTGTCTGAAGCGACGACGATGACCACGAGGTCCTTCAGGGTGCAAAAGCGCACTTGATGCACTGCAGACTTCTCTGCACACGGCAGCTTGTGGGTCATGTACGGCGTGTGCGTCGTGTCGACGTACACAACGTCATCCACGCTCGCGTACACCTACATATTCGCACGGAGGCCATGCAAAACAGTCAGTCGGGAGCAGCCACCTGCATTGGAAGCGCGTAAGCCCACGACAGACCATCATCTCGCCATGCTTGGAGAGATTGTTGCACACGTAGGACGCCGAAAACGCCGTCGGCTTGAGCTCCGAGTCCGTGAACCAGGACGTCGCCATTGCTGCAGGAAAAGCCACTTTACCGCTCAAGCGTCACCTGCGTGGCCAAACAAGATCGTGACGGTTCAATGTGCAGTTTGTATTCGGTTAGTGGTTGGAAGCGCTGATCTCCTGGATCAGCACACTTTTCGGCTGAGTTGGAGCCCGGGCCTTTACAATGTCCTCTTCTGAGAGTGAGAAGAGCTTCTCTGTTGGATTCGGTGCTTCGTCTTCGGTTGTCGACAGCTCGGGCGTAGTCACGTCATGGTCCGAAGGCTCCGCCTCCATCGCTTCAGGCTCTGTCGAAGGCTGCACGTCTTCAATTGTCTCTGTTGAGCTCTCCACTGGTGAAACTGTTTCGATCACATCGTGCGCCACCGGGTACTGCTCGGCGTCGGCAGCCAATGCAACGGTGATGACGGGGAACTCGACGATAGCTTTGCGCTTCAAGTTGCTCTCCAGACTTCGATTACCATCTAGCCGGTAGTATTGCGGCTGCGACGCAGGAGTGAACTCTTTCCGAAGCAACAGCACGATGTGCTTCTCCCAGTCCGGCACCGCATACTTCTTGAGTTTTCCGCGAACACCCACGTTGTCCTGGCTAGGAGTCAAATACTTTCCAAGCAGCTCAAATAGCGTGGCACTGTCCTTCGCGCGCTCCTCAAAATGACTCACCGCCACTTCAGCGCTCGGGAACGCCCACTCGACGCGCCAGTACAGAGTATTTTTCTTGGTGTCCATGTAGGATGTGTTGCGTGTCCGTTTGCTCATGCCAGGAGCTAGAAGCGTCAATGCCACGCCGCGTTTAGCGGAGTGCCCGGCAAACAGCTGCACCGCAATAGGGAAGCGCGCCAGCCAGTCCGCAGGGATGTCCGGGTTGATGTGAGCTCCAGCAATGGCCTTGGTTGTGGCCACCTTGCGCTTCTTGTTGCTGGTGTAGCGCTTCGCATTCGCGTTCAACTGGCTTCTAGTCCTCGCTGCGCTGCTCGTCGAGCGAGACACCTCCTCCAGGAAGAAGAAGTCTGCAAATACAATAATCCGAAAACAACACATTAGCACACATTAAGCAGTCGATCTCCAGCCAAGGGCGCAGAGGCTTCAAGGCGCCTACCGCTGGAAAGGTCTGCATCACTGAAGCTCTTGATGCCCACAAACTTGGTGCGATCACGCTTGCCACTGCAGTCAAACTGCCATCATATACAGCATATACCATATCGTGGGTTAGTTTCCATTGAGAACGCAACCGAGCAGCAGTAGCACGGACCTGCTTCTTGTGCGCCACGCAGCACTGCAGCGAGCATGTGATGCGCTCGCAGCGCGGGCAGCGGTACTTGACGTCGCTCTTGCCGCAGCCGCTGCATACGACGGCGCTTTCCGCGGGCGTCGGCGTCTCCGTTGCCTGCTCGGTGTCCTCCAGCGCGCGCTTGCTGCCTGCTGCGTCCACCATCGCTCTCGCAGCCAATTGACGAACTGAGCTCCACGTCCTTTGACCACTCGAATGGTGCCATGTTTCCGAAAAATGGGCAAAACGAGCCCAAATTTTGAGGAAAAAGTCCGCTCTTCGGCGCGGCGCCAGTCATTGCGAGACTTGAACTGCCAAGGACTTCGGGGGCATCGCGATGGTGGGCGTGGACCTCGAGTACGATGAGAGCCAGAAATGGGACCCGGTGGAGCGTCAGGCCTACATGGACGCGCTGCCGGACATGACGCTGTTCGAAGACCACCTGGTGGAGGGCGACGAGATGGTGGAGGCCATCCAGGCGCTGATCGAGGAGGGCGAGACGGCCGAGAGTCTGGCGCTGCACTGGAAGAACCAGGGCAACGACATGTTTGCGGACGCCAAGCGCGCGCACCGAGGCTACTTTCAGAACGCCATGAAGTACTACAACGACGCGCTGGTCTACGCCTACAAGGCGCTCAAGCTGCCCGAGGACGAGCGAGATCTGTCGTACGACATGAAGGAACTCACGTCGCAGATCCTGTCCAACCGCGCCGCTGTGCACTTGGAGCTGCGCAACTACGGCAGCTGCCGCGCGGATGCTGCCAAGGCCGTGAACTTCGACCCCACCAACGTCAAGGCGTACTACCGCGGCGCGAGGGCGTCCAAGATGCTCCGCAAACCGGCGGACACACTACGCTACTGCAAGGAAGGACTCAAGCACGACCCGGAGAACAAACTGCTGCTGAAGCTGCAGAAGGAAGGGGTGAGGCTGGTGGAGGAGCTGCGTGTAGAGAAGCAGCAGCGCGAGCGCGAACGCATGAGGCGCCGCGCTCTGACGGACAAGTATCGCAAGCTGTGTGCCTCGCGGGGCGTGCGTGTCGGACGTGCGCTGGTGGACGATGAGCGTGTGCGCCAGTACGAAGGCAAGGCCGATGTTGATCCGGACTCCGGCGTCATGTTCTGGCCCGTGCTCTTCCTGTATGACCAGCACGGCACGTCGGACTTTGTGCAGTTCTTTGGCGAGCAGGACTCGCTCATCGAGCACCTGGCCAACATGTTCCCGGAGGATGGCCCGTTCGCCGAGTGGGACACAAACGAGGAGTACGTGGCGTCTAAGCTGGTGGTATACGCTGCCGCTGACATGGTGCTGCCGTTCTCGTCCCCCAAGGAATGGCACGTGGCTCTCAGTGGTGAGAAGGAGGAAGAGGACGAAGAGGTGATTCGCATCCGTCGCGAGGAGAAGCACGAAGCGAAGTCACAGTACTGGATCGAGCTTTCGCCGTTTTGCACGTTACAGCAGCTGCTGAGCTACGAAAGGTACGTCGTCCCCGGTGTTCCCGTGCTCAACGTGTTCGTGCGTGGGTCGGAGACGCTCAACAACTTCCTCACGCGCATCGAGCGCAAGGTCATCACGCTGGACGCGCAGCAGCGGTAGGATAGTCATCGTATGGAGCATATCCAAAAACAAGTCCTTTTTTCTCTTCAGTCCTCCATTTCATCATTTGTTGGTAATGCATGCCGCCTCAGTTGCGTTGTCATGAGGACCGCAGACCCTGATGATTGGTCACTGAACAACGAAAGCGTGAAGAAGAAGATATAGAACGTATTCCCAACAATATACGAGTCGGACGGCATGATCTCCTTCTACGGCAGATCCTGGTCAAGCATTTTCATAGAGTAGATCGACAGCAAAGTGCACGCCAGACGATTAAATGCACAATCTGAAGGGTGGTAAAAGTTCACACAGTAATCAAGGACAGCCGTCAGGTTGCTGCTCACAAACGGGACCGAAGTTTGAAAAAGCTTTTCGAGGTGCTGGCGTAGCTGGTGTAGCCAGATGCAGCGACACAAGTGGCTGCGACGACTGCTGCATGCGGTCCATCTCCGGACCAGCGTGGGGCATCTGCATGTTCACCGACGACGCACGCTTGAAAATGATGTCGTACGTTCCGCTCAGCTCGCAACGTTTGTCTAGTGTGAGGATCGAAAGGTACTGGGATCGGTGTATGATGCGGCTTCAGCCACCAGTGTCGAGCTAATATCTTCGATAGCTTGCAGGTTGTGCTCCAGACAATGAAAAAGCTCGGCTGCTCGCGACGGAGCTCCCTTTCCTTCTCAGCCATTGCGTGAATCAGCAAGAACATGTAATCACCGATTGCCAGCGACAGGAAAAGCACCACTCCATAATGATTAACTAGAGCTTCACTCCAAACCTCATGTATATACCGATCGTCGATGCCACACCGCACACAGTACAGTACTCATCACACCCAGGAGGACGGCTATTATATAATCTTCGACGTGATAAAGAAATTCCGAGTGACTTTGATGCGGTTGATATTCAGCGAAATGTAGAAGTAACTCACTGTCAATACGACCAGTCCCTTACCGTTGCTTGACTTAGCGTCAACCTCGTCCTGAACGAAAATCTCGGCGTAGAAGTACCTCAAACACTGTATTCGACACAGTCTCCGCCTTCGTGCTCCCACCTAATCACAGTCTCCGCCTTCATCCTCGCCAACGTAGTTGTAGTTAAGGTACGCTGCTACAAAAGCCTTTGACTCCAGAGCACCCTCCAACTCCGTGCACAGGGATACATCAGACGTTGTCGGAGAGTACAAGCAGTTGCTGAAGTGCTCTCTCTCAAACCCGAACTTCTCATAGGAATCGAAGTGGATCCGTGTTGTATTGGAAGTACGGCGTTATGGAGTTCAACGTGCACCCGTGTCCGTGGCCTTCCAACCACTGTCGTCAAGATCCATCGTCGTCTCATCATCGTCCGACGTGTACGTCACGTTAGCGGTCACGTTCTGCACACGAATAGCCACCTTTAAAATCGCAGGACGGTGCAGATGTCTCTAGCATCCTTAGGCACCAATATAACCTGCTCGGCACGGTAGAACGGATTGAATTTCCGTAGTGCTGACGCTGTTGAATGGCGTGTAATTCAAACACTGCGCCCAGTTCCTGATAGGGTCGTTGGACCAAATTTGGGAAGGACCAAACTGCGATCGCCAGCCCAATTTTAGGAAATGAGCGATCGTGACTGGCTGATCAAAAACGCATACTTTGTTCAAGACAAACATCTTGTCGATTGTAATTGGGCGAGGAGGTCACTATACCCTTTTTAATAAAACTTGCCCTATATCAAGTTAATTGAGGAATTTCTCGATTTCCCTCGATTAGAGAGGCCTGCACATTCGTGTCGGCCACCGCAGCGCTCTTCTCTGTGTAGTAAAACCCCAGGCTATTATTATGCACTGGCGTCGGCGAATTCCCTCCGCCTTCATCCAAGGACAGTCGTTTGCACTGCGATACTTCAGATATACGAAGTACACTGTCTTCAAAGCATGTCGGCACTCAACCCTGTTTGCTCGAGATGGCTCGAGATAATAGCTCGAGGCAACTCACGATGTTTCTTGCGCTCACTCAACAGCCGCACTGAAGGTGAACACGCTGTCGCAGCCGAGTCGTCGACTGCTTGCCATGCAATCGTGCTCGCTCGAAAGGCGCCGCTTGCGCTTTTGGCCTTCACTCGCTGCATGTGCCCTCTGCTCGCTGCCACTTGCTCGCTGCGTGTTGCTTCAGCATGACCCTGGTGGTTGCGCACGGCAACTTGCCTTTTGTGTAAGACTTTTGGGCTGCCCTGGTGAGATTCTCAGCCGTTGGTTCCTCTTGGCGCCTGTATGCTGTCCAGACCACCCGAATCGGATGCACGCCTCTGCCCACGCTTGCTGCCTCTGATGAGAAGAAGCCGACGCGGGGCCTGGCAATGCAAGCCAGCTGCAACACGCCCCAGCCGCGAACAAACGCTGCGCAACTAAATTTTCCGCCCAAACAAGACCCGGTCGGGGCCTCCAGTGAAGTGCATGCCGCTCACGCACACACATCCCTGCGACGTCCCCTTCCTTGCTGCTTGATTGGCGTCGGCCGCGAAGGCCATTTTGATGCGTTAAACACGTGGGTACCAAAAACGAGGTACACCTCGAACACGGCGTGCCCGCCAAGATTCGCTACCACTGCCGTTCTGTATTCAACGGGATCTGCAGGAGAAGAGAGGCGCCGACACCCCGACTTTGAGTCGTCGAGAAGCAGCCGCACACAAGTCCATTGAAGGTGACGGACGCACGCACGGCAGGGCAAGACTTGCGAGTCTTCGCAGCGCAACGCAGAGAGCAACAGCAAGACAGCAAGCAGCAGACAGCCGAGTGGCAGCTCGCCTCGCCTCGCCCCGCGGCCTGGTGCTGCGCCCTCGCTCTTTCTCTACGACGCGAGATTTGACAGCAGACGGAAGGAAGCGCCGCAATTCATTCGCGCTTTTGCCCTCCCCATCCAGCCGCCGAATCCCGCGGTCTCTGGAGCTTCTGGAGCCCAAGGCGCCGGCTGAATGGCAATTGTGGCCTCTCCGAGCGCGCTCGCTCCCCCGCCTGCGAGTCGCCAGCCGCTCTCGATCCTCAAGCCCGCGACGGCGTCGGACAGCAGCGACGAGGCGCGCACCGACACGTCGGCGTCCCCCTCCATGAACCCGGAGCAGTCTCCGAGCGCCACCAGCAGCAGCAGCATCTCCGTTAAGAGCCGCAGTGGCAACGGCACGGCGGCCTCTGGCTCCTCCTCCGCGAAGCGGCGGAAGGAACCCGCCGCCGGCGACGACAAGCCAGCGGCCAAGCAGCGCAAGTACGAGCGCAAGACCAAGCGCTTCATCTGGCCGGACGACCTGCACCGCCTCTTCGTGGCTGCCATCTTTGACGTCGGTCTGAAAAATGCCTCCCCAAAGGCGCTGCTGGCGCTGATGGAGGCCGCCGGACCGAGCGCAGGCCTCACGACGGAGCACCTCAAGTCGCATCTGCAGAAGTACCGGCTTAACTATGAACGCTCGCGGGCAGAGTTCCTGGAGTACTACGACCGCAGCGCCAAGCGCAATCTCAAACGCCGTCGTCGCCAAGCCCAACAGCGGTCTGGTGGAGTGGGTGGAGACGCTAACACCATGTTCGTGTTTCCAATCAGCAACTCCAAACACCGTTTAGGGCACGCCAGTGATAGTGACAGCGATGACAGCAGCTCCGAAGTCGGTGACAGTAACAACAACGACAGCATGGATGTGGACGCACAAGGTCGTGCAACGCCGCGAGGGCAGAACACTCCATCTGTAACTGCGGTGGAGGGAAATGTGCGAGGGTTAAACTTTTCGCAGCTTATGCAGAGTGGTCAGCAGCCCTCGGTTCTTGCTGTAAGCGGTAGCCAGCGCCAACAGCCTATTAATGGTCGTACGCTAAGCTCTGCATCAGCACCACTCAGCGCCAGCTTTCTTGCGTTGGCTCCTCATCACTTGCCACCGAGTTATGTCGCTGCGGTACAACGGAAACATAATTCTGATCACGAGCGCGAGCTGGCAGCGGCTGCAGTTGCAGCCGCAGCATACCGCTATCCGACAGGACAAGTTCCTGTCCCCGTGTCCGCTGGCATGGCTGAGCTTTCCGATCCGCAGTGGAACATTCTCAACTCTCTCATGTCACCACAAATATCAGGTATGGTTGGTCCAGGGGCGAAGGCGCATTGTTTCCGCAGGTCTCGACTGGAGCGCCTACAAGCGAGGCGATGGGTCGTGGCGGGAACGGTGGAGACGGGTTTATGCTTCATGAGGAGCAGCCCGCGGACCTGCAGCTGCAGATGCACCTTGCCATGCAAGCCCAGATGAACCTGCACCGTCAGATGCTCACACGCAAGGTGGAGGTTGCACAGCATCTTGCCCGTCACAACAGCTTGGGGGCCATGGATACCAGTTCTATTTCAAACAGCGGGAGCGTAGGTGGCTCTCAAGCACTTTCAAGGGGCTTGGTGAAACTTGGGGCAATACGCAGCTTCAACAACAACAGCAATACCATCAGCAGGCACAGCAGCAGCAACAACAGCAACAGCAACAGCAACAGCAATACCAGCAGCAGCAGCAGGTTAATCTGCTACCTCAACCACCCTTGCCCACGGAGGCTTTGGGAACACAGCCACCCGTCGCGGCAAGTAGTGTGCCGGCAGGAGGAGCTAGTGGTGGCTCGTCGACAACTAATGAGCCTGTGATGCCGTCGACAGCGGCCGCAGGACAGTCAAATATTGGAGCAGCTGCGGACAGTGTTGCAGCAGCGGGATTGCCGACGGATACCAAGACTGACAATGATGGGATGGATCTGTATCGTTGGGATCGTATTGATCTGAACATGGAGCTAGATGATGATGATCTCTTTGGCTTCTTGAAGTCGTAGAGGATATTGGCGTCCAAGCTTCGCTTCTGGGTTGTCGTAGTGCATGCACGTGTGGTAACAATGAAAAGAGTATTGATGTCGCATGTTGCTACGAGGTAGCTCCGCCTAGAGGGGGGCAACGATATTACTAGTGACGCAGCAAGAGTAGTTCAGAGGAGACGGAAGGCGGAAGCAAACTAAGTGTACCGTAGGAAGTACAAGTATCCGCGACCCGACGGTGTTTGTGATGGACAACGAGAACGCCAGACATTTTTCTGTAGGAAATGTATGAGTCCTGCAAGCAGATTGAATCACGTAGGCATTTGCACCATTGACGCAGGAACGTTCATCCTTATCGCGATCTCGCCGCATGACATCTCAACCTGTTCGTCTGCTTGGACCGGGTCATCACTTTTAATGGCGCTACGAGACCTCCTGCCAGCAGCATCATCCGGCTTGCGAGGCACTGCGTGCTGCTAACAACTCCACTGTTAATAATACCCGCGCATGCTACGCCCGCCCTGCCTCTTGTGCGCGTCTACTGGGCGTCTGTCATGGGCTCCGCTCCATCCGTGGGCAGCTCCGCCGGCGGCTTCTCGTCGTCCAGCAGGCCGCGGATGAACAGCACGTTGTTGCAGCGCACGAGCGTCTCGCCCAGGTTGCCCGTGAGCTCTCCGTTGATGTACTCTTCCGTGTTGGCCAACTGCAGGTTCATGTACGAGTCCACGGACAGCAGCACGCCCTTGTACTCCATGCCCCACTTGAGTCGCGCCACCACGGGTTTGCCCGTGAGGTTGGTCAGGAACGGCTTTGGGTTCAGGATCAGGCCGGACTGGCGGAAAACAGAAGACACCCCCCACACACAAACAGCCAGGTCAGACATCTTCCCACGCACACGGAGAGCCTCCGGGTCTCCTCCACGCACCATCTTGCTGCTTCGAGGGTCTCCCACGCTCGGACTGGAGCTCCCAAAATCGTTGGTTGCCAAGTGTACCAAAACATCGGTACCATAGCAATTGCGGAGAACCCCTCATATCCCGAGTACAACTGCCGAACCCGTCGCCAAGTGCACACCCAGCGTGTTGAAATACTCGATCATCCAGAACGCGCTGGCTAACCATGGCGACAAGACGATCACTCACATCAGTCCAGGCACCACGTACTCATGGATGGATGACTTCTGGCCATTTG